>CM057723.1:14123267-14148267 GCA_030064385.1 Melaleuca quinquenervia
ATGTATATTTACAGCAAAACCCCATATGGTACAAATTACAAAATTACCAACATAACTTATAGGAAATTTCCTCCTATAACTTCCTCAAATAGAAACAGGAAACTTCCTCCTATAATAGAAGACAATATATCAACCTCAACAATGTCCACCTTGGCTTGGATTATGTAAAGCCACAGGTGAAATACTTTGAAATATGTAGATGTCTTCATCCCCATACCTCCATAAGATATACACTCCCGCACTCATTGAGTGTGTCCCTCGCCTTTAACAGAGAGTTATATTAGTTGAGTCCAAACAAGACCCAAACTTCTCAATAATGACTGACTTGGTAAAACAATTTGCATGATTTTTGTCTGTGTGAATCTTCCTCAAGTGAATACTGTCATATGACACAAGTTCCCTAATTTTGTGAAACCTCACATCTATATGTTTTGTTCTTGCATGAAACACTTGATTCTTGATAAGATATATGGTACTCTTACTGTCACAATATAACACCGCACCTTTTAACAGCTTCCTTTTATGAAGCTCCATCATACCCTTTCGCCGATATGCCATAACTGCATATATCGGTATCAGACTCTATAGCTGTAGTCACAGATGCTCCATCTGTTATTGTACTCCCTATGAGCCTATATAAACTTCTAGTCAACTCTTAGCACAAAAAGGCAAAACTCTCCTTTTCTGTGCAAGAGGCAAAACTCTGCTTTTTAGCGCAAGAGGCAATACTCTCCTTTCAGCGCAAGAGGCAAATCTCTCCTTTTAAGCGCAAGAGGCAAAACTCTCATTTTCAGCGCAAGAAGAAATAATCTCATTTTTAGTGCAAGAGGCAATACTCTCCTTTTAGCGCAAGAGGTAAAACTCTCCTTTTCAGCGCAAGAGGCAAAACTCTCCTTTTATGACAACCATAGCTCCCTTGATAACTTTGAGAACTAAACCTGCTGCTACATACTTGCAGCCGTTCATATCAAGTAAACCTAAAGATATCAAATCTTTCTTTATATCTTGAAACATGCCTTACATCCATCAAAGTTCTGACTATACCATCATACATCATGATTTTAATAGTCCCTATTCCAATGGTTTTGCATACCACATTATTCTGCATTAGAACATATTTGCCACTATATGACTGGTATAAATCAAACCAATTCATATTCAGGCACATGTGATAAGAGCATCCAAAATCTAAAATCTATGAATTAGCGAACTGATTCATACTTGATGGTCTCCATCATCGCCATTTGAGCTGTTAGTCGTTTTTGATTTCTTCCCTTTCCCTAGCAACACTGCCGACAGACCTTGCTGAATCTGAAGATCCATCATTCTTCGACGCTAGGGAGTAAAGTTGTTCTTTCCATTAAACCTTTTGATGCCGTACTTGACACTCAAATCCTTTCTTGCCATCTTGATAGCTTGTCGAACCTGGCTCCGATATCAATTGTCGAATATCGGAATTCGATCTTATCAACGATGCAAGAAAGTAATGGAAGTCGCATAACGTAAAAATTTACATGGTTCGGCAGGGGAGTTTTCCACCTACCTACGTCCACATGGGATGAAATTTGTTTCACTAATTATGAAGAAAAATATACAGCCACATCATTACCCTATCTGCCTAACCCTTCAAACCCAGAGACCTGTTTCGCTTTAAACGTATATTTATAGCGAAACCCTACATAATACAAATTACAAAATTGCCCACATAACCTATAGGAATTTCATCATATAACTTCCTCAAATAGAAATAGAAAATTTCCTCCTATACTAAATACAAGACATCGACCTCAACAAAGATGGGACCCGAGACGGCTTAGTGTCGGAAAGGCAACAGACTTTAATGGCGTATGCAGGTGAAGGTGGAGTGATACAAAACTGAAGTGGAAATGCGATCGGCCCAATGGCGATGGACAAAATTTCACCTCGGCCCTTGCGACATCGTCACAATTCTGTCTGTCAAGCCACCTATCGCTTAGCAGTCAATTCGATGCCAAAGCCTTCCCTGTTGAGCATTTTTCTCACCCTCTTTCTTGGCCATGTCTATGTTCCCAACAACTGTCGTTCTTCTCAACTCTGAGCTTCTCAATTTGATGTCCCACCTTTTTTAGAAACCTCTTCTGTCTTACAAGATTAGACATTTTGCAAAGCACGAATGAAGGAAATATGGGAAAATGGTTGGCATTGGGGGACATATATCAAAATGCAGTGGGCTAGAAGTGTATCCACAAAAGCAAATAGGTGAGCGTAGGTGCATGAGAAATAGCAGCTGGTCAGTCCGCAAAATGCAAGACAATTCACATTCACACGCTTGCTTTAGTTTTTGCTCTATATCCTCTCTCTCTCTCTCTCTCTCTGAATGTTTCCTTTATCTTGTTTCTTTCTCCGCATCTGTGATACACCAACCTCATATGTGTCGTTCATAACCCAGCCTAAATATATTTACATCATCAAGTCCTCTCCTGCCAATCCAATTATTGCTTCCAGGAGGTTATGCCGAATAGGAATCCAAAGTTGTGCCATGACGTCCTTGAACAGTACACCACGTAAGGGGTGGCTAATGAATAATAATCTCGAACTCTCCCAAATCTATATCAATTTGCAACTTAAGGTAAGTTTTAGCATGCAAATAATTTTCATTAGGAAACGCCATTAATTATTTATGGCAGGTCGATTAAAAACTCATGTAAAGGGGAGAAGAACACCATAAGTGTCAATAGTTGTGTATGGTTCTTATTTTAATGTCACAAGTTTCAAAATGATCTCTTAAGTGCTAATTTCGGTAAAAAACCATCCCTTAAGTGCTAATGGCAAAAATTTCGACCAAAAAGTGCCACGTTAGCATTTTAAATAATAATAAAGTACTCTTCAAAAATAGACTTTGGCTCACCGTGGAACTTAGCTAGAATTTCGAGCAATTATAGCCCTTCCACATTGACCCATAACCACCCACCACCATCAATCAAAAGCTAACTCATTTTCGCACCATCCTAAGCCATCATGCCACCCCTCCTCGCTGTCAAGTTGTCGGAATCTTGCTGGGAGTCACTTGGGTCGCAAAGAGCCCTTACTTCGCAAGTAGGGAGAGAAAAACACCAAATCGGAGAAATTCATGAATACCTACGTGAAACTGAGGACATCATTGTGTTCATTGGAATCTCTAAAATGCATCTAAGCCCTTGGACACGATCGATTTGGTCCCAAAGGCTATTGAAGTTTGTTGGGAAGCTCTGTTGCTCGATTTGTGTACCCGATTAAGGTTTATGGCCATATCTCGGGATTTTGAAGTTTCTAACCATGGTTATCAGTTGGAAAAGATTCCCGAGCCTCTCCTGAGCAAACCACCGGTCTTAGCCGTCGACATTTTTGGGAGAATTTCTCTTTGTTGTCCAACTGCTCCTCTCAGACCCGGAACTTCGACCAACCACCTTCGTTGAGCCACCCATTGCATCTTCGGCCGCCTCAGCAGCTGCCACCAATCACAAAATGCTCGTGAGTGAGTCTTGATTAAAATCCCAACTAAGCTTTGCCTTCAACGTTTCTTGGTCTGCTCGAATTTGGCCTTGACTCGTCGCCGTGCGCCCAACCCAGTCGCTCATCGGACTTTCGGCGAGTTGGCACTAAAGTGATCGGGGTTTTTTTTTTGTTGAAAAAGTAACACTTAAGAGATCATTTTGAAACTTTTGGCATTAAAGTGAGCACCGTATACAAATTTTGGCACTTCTAGTATTCTTCTCCCCATGTAAAGTAATGGGTTCTACGATTCAAAGAGTTTAGGATAGGGGACTTAATTATGCTAGATTAATTTGATGCCATTTCAATACATTTTATTTCATGAAAAAGTTTTTGAAGGCTATTTGGATCAATTTTAGTTCTAATCACCTAACATGTGAGGTGATAATGCATGTGTGTATACATTATTTAATGCTCAGTAAAGAAAGAGTTAAATAAATTGTAGAAATAAAGAAGTGCGGACTTACCTCGAAAGCAAGCATCTGTCATATCAATAGAAAATCAACCAATAATCCTAATATGATTTCCACTAACACGCATTATCAAACAACAATTCTTTTTGACTTTTCTCTTTATTTAAATAAAATACAATGAAATGTAATGCATGAATTATGCAGCTAAATGGACATGCTAACAATGATATGCATAATATCTAAACTAACTTAACATGGAAAACATTTAATTTAATAACCTAATTCTAATTATACGCAACATGAGTAAGTACACAATCATTAAATGTCATGCAATTCTATATGACATAGAATCCTAATAAATTTAATCTAACATGCAATTCATAAATGAAATGCGAGCTTATTAGAACTAACGTGCAAAGATATGTTGTGACGTGATTAATGATTAATGACCTAGCATGTAATTCTAGATGATGAAGTAAACTTAATGATATTGTTCTAGGCAAAATTAATTGTTAGACCTACCATTCAATCTATATGACATGCAAGAATAATTAAATTAAATATTAACCCACATGACACATTTATCAATTAAAAGACATGTAATATGACACATAGGAACATGACATGCAAATACAATGACTTAATCTACGATGCAATGTACATGACATGCATACTAAATTAGACAAATTTAGACATCTAATTCCAAAGTAATACATGCAATAATGCTATGGCATAAAAATGCAACTAGTTTACTTGACATATGCATGGTGCATTTTTTTACATATTTTTTCATAGGAAATTCCGAATCAATAAATGGCTTATTCTAACCATGCATTCAAAATTTAAAATGTAATTTAATCTATTTCAATCAAAGAATCTTTTGATTATTTTTATAAAATTCGGAATTATTCAACATTTTATCCTGAGAATGCAATCTATATAAATGAGGAAACAAATTTAATTCTAAAGCGGCAGTTCCTATAATTTTTATTTGAAAGTTCGAAATAAATTTTTATCCTAATTTGAACTAAAAATCTAGATGAAATAGGAATATAATCTGTCATATCTTAGAAAGCTATCTGAAAAAATTTAGAAAAATATGTATTATCCTAACATGCATTCACTAAAGATAACGTTTAGGCGAAGAGGTCAGCGATAATAGCACTAAGGGAGACTGATCAACGATAATAGAACCTCAAGTTTCTAATAATTGTAAAATTGACCCTAAAATCTGGAAATTTTTAATTTAGTCATTGGAGGGTCAAATTGCACAAATTCTCTCTAATTAAAGGCTGGGATTCAACCAAGCCCGCTCATAGAGGGGGCTGGCCAAAATTCTTAGTCCAAAAGACTATGAATTTGTAGGCCTCGACCTATTTTTAGGGCTTATTTTAAATAATTTTAAGGCCCAATAAATTAATGTTCTAAATTTCCTTCAATTAAAGCTAAAATCATCCCAAATTAAGGACTGAAAAATTTAGTCCACTCCTCCTAGGTGCTATCCGAACATCCCTGGGGTGCGGGCCAAGTTTGCATGATTGAGTTCAGTTCATGCCACCGTCAGTTCGATATTGAATGCTATCATGAATGTTTAAAACTTTGTATTATGCAATGTTTGAAAATATTTTTGCTTAGGAATTAAATAATCAATTCATAAAAAAATTTATATAATGTAAACGTAAATGGGTCATCAAAATTTAGATGTCAACAGATTGGCTTCTAGATGTAATAACTAGTTAGCGATTCTTTCAAAGCATTGTCTTGTCCCCTCAGAATGAGAATGAGATGGCCTTTGTTTATTCTTGTACTAAATTTGTCGTCATGTTTATCTTGTGCAGAGAATGAAACAGCACAAAGTGTCACCGCTGATGAAGTCAAATTAATTAGCTAAACCTTCTTTTTTAATTGTACAGCTTTTGAGGACAATAATTCACAAGAAAGTCGATCCCCAAAGCGCGTCTCAAGCATCATCGGTCAACAAATACTTGGACGATAATGCAATGTCAAAATCAGTGGAGGAAGAAAACAACAAAAAGGAACTATAGATGAATGGGTCAAGACAGATTCCGACTGCAAGTAGTAGTCGAATTGAACAACTTCGTAATCTTAGTAGTTCAGGCACTCTTAGCTTGCTTGCTCATTGGTCGTGCTGCGTTTCCTTTATGGCATATATGCAAATTAATTAAGTGACTGCATCTTGATAAGCAGCCACTTTTTTCCAGGCAAAGAGGGAAATTCAAATTATGTTGCTTCCGGGGCTAATTCATGCATGATATAGATTAT
Organism: Melaleuca quinquenervia; assembly: GCA_030064385.1. Classification (NCBI taxonomy): domain Eukaryota; kingdom Viridiplantae; phylum Streptophyta; class Magnoliopsida; order Myrtales; family Myrtaceae; genus Melaleuca; species Melaleuca quinquenervia. Next base: position 14,129,474 of record CM057723.1, read on the forward strand.
TGTCAATAAATATGATTATGAAAAGGTTAGTGAGTATTAGAGCGAACATGTAAAAGGCTTATGTTACAACTTGCCGCCGGAAGAAAATCTCCCTCATGTCACGTACGCATACCTCGATTTTTCTTTAATTTTCTTTTTGATGGTTTCGTAGTAGTGTTATAGAATTGTCATTCCAATTTGAAACACTGATGATGAACGTTCTTTAGAAAGTTCAATCTAAGTTGCGAATTTGTTTGAAAAATGAAATTTTTTCTAAAGAAATTCCATGCAACGTCCTAAAAGTAGAATAGTGTATAATACCCTTTTTTGGTTATCTCGTTCATTTTGCTACTTTTTTCATGGATTACGATGAAAATGAAGATTAAGACAGATGTATTGATCTTTTGTTTTCTTTTCTATATATAATGTAGATGCACTCAATTCAACAAGTGAAAAATTTGATTAAAAAGTTAAGAATTACATGTTCTACTAGTGAAAATAGTACACAAAGTCTCTATCTATTACTTTTTTTAATCAATGCAGTCATAAATATTTTCCAATTAAGCCTTAAACTTGTTCACATTTTACTCATTGAGTCCATCCGAACAATTTTAGTGGGGAATTGCTAACATGGATGCCGGTCTTCCTATGTGTTAGGACTAGCGTTGACGTATGCAACTGTTAATAATATATTTTTAGAATTTCTTATTTCTTATTTTCCTTTTTTTTCTTTGCTTTTTTTTCCTATTGTTTTTTCTATGTCCGCGAGGGTCATCGGCAGCTTTGGTTGGCCAAAGCAAGGGTGGTGATAACAATTTTAAGGCCATCACAAGAATGTGGTTGACAACGATCACATGAGGGCTTTGCTGCCTTCTTGCCGATTGCTGGTGAGGGCATGAAGGTCCTTGCCAAGGCCTTTGTAGCTGACGAAGGTTACCGGCATAGAAAACAAAAACAAAGAAAAAAAGAAAAAAATTCAAAAGAAAAATATAAAATTTCGAGAAGTATTAAAATGTTATTAAAAATTATACGTGTCATCGCCGGCTATATCATGTACGACGGCCAACATCCATGTTAGCGATTTTTGAATAAAATTGGCCATACAGACTAAAATGACAATGTATGAAAAATTTAGGACTCAATTTACAAACTTCAAAGACTTAGAACTGAACGGACAAAAATAAACTAAGTTTAGAACTTTTTAGATAATTTTTCTCGTTTCACGATGATATGATTTTATAGTTTCACATAGACTCATGTTGACATTTCCATGCTACCTATCTCAACCAAGTTCATGGATAGATAGGTGATGTCCGGTGAAGAGCGATATGGAAAGAACAAGATGATATTGACCTTGATGAAGATTCTGGGCGTGAATAGAATTTGCCTAAGTGGATAACATGCATAGAAATATCTCTTACTTTAGCATCCAGCTAGGTATAAATTTTTACAATGGGATCTAATGTCATGGAATGGAGTAGTGTCTTTTCTTGATTTATTGTCTTTTGTATGAAGTCATATTTCATTGAACATTGCAAATTACTAAGCCTATCACAATTTACAATAGAGACAATAACACAATAATCCATGAAGTTTGACTCAATGAGAAATGTGATTCATGAACTTTCAATTTATTTAATGTAGTCTTTGAACTTTAGTCTAGTGTGAAATTTGGTACCTGAACTTTCAATTTGTTCCTTCAATTAAATTTTTGTTTCAAGGACCACATTCACATAATTCTAGAATAGTTTGAATATGAACAAAAGGTTTAGGAGTTACATTAAAGAAATTCAAAGTTCTAGAACTAAGTTTCACAATGGATTAAAGTTCAGGTATTGCACTGTACAAATCGAAAGTTCAGGAGCCACATTGCATGTTTGATCGAAATTTAAGGATCATTTATGTTATTTGACATTGAAATTCAAGCAAGTTTGTTTGTTTATCTTCATGTGCATTTTCCTTAACCCATCAAGATTAACAAATGAGGATTCAAGCGACCAAGAATAACTTCCTGCAGCAGAGAGAGAGAGAGAGAAAATCATATGCAATAATGCTCAATGAGAATAACATTTTCCTATAACAAATTACGCGGAACAGAAGTGTGAAAATTTTAAAGTATACCTTGACTTGAGCAAGGGGGATAGAAGCCCTACTTGTTGTAAAAGCAATAAGAAAGCAAGGTTCGAATGCCATATTTAACTGGCTAACAAAGGACCCACATCATCAACTCTACTTGTTGTTCCATGAATCAAGTGCGATCACAACCATCGACAACGGACTTCGGCAATCGTTAATGTCATGGAATGGAGTAATGTCTTTTCCTGGTTAGTGTGTTTTGAATGAAGTCATATTTTATTGAATATTACCTACCCCAATCTATAATAGTGATAATGACACAAATAATCCATAATTTTGGCCCAATAAGTAATGTGATCAATGAATTTTCAATTTATCCAATATGATCCCTGAACTTTACCCCAATTATAATCTAATCCTTAAATTTTCAATTTATTTGATGTAATCATTCCATTAATTTAAGTTCATGGATCACATTAAATATTTTTACATAATTCAATTAGTAATTTGAATATAAACAAAAAGTTTAGGAATCACATTAAAGAATTTTAAAGTTCATGGAACACATTACACATTTAAAAGTTCAAGGACCATATTTTATGTTTGACTGAAGTTCGGGGGCCATTTGTGTTATTTTTCTTTAACATTCAGGCAAGTTTGTTTGTTTATCTTCATGTGCATTTACCTTAACCCATTGACATTAATGATAGAGAATTCAAGCGATTAGGAATAACTTTATGCACCAGAGAGAGAAAATCATATGAATGCAATAATTCCCAATGAGAATAACATTTTCCTAGCATAAATTGCGCGAAAAATAAGTATGAAAATTTTAGAGTATACCTTGACTTAAGCAAGGGGGAAAGAGGCCTTACCAGTTGTTGAAAAGGCAATCACAAAGCAAGGTTCGTATGTCATATTTAATTGGCTAACAATGGATCTACGTCATCAACTTCGCTTATTGTTCCATGAACCACATGCGATCACAACCATCAACGACGAACTTCAACAATCGTGAATGTCATGGAATGAGTAGTGTCTTTTCCTGTTTAGCCTATCTTTCATTGAATATTGCCTACCCCAGTTTATAATATGAATAATGACACAAACAATCCATAAATTTTGGCTCAATGGGCAATGTGATCTATGAACTTTTAATTTACTCAATGTGATCCGTGAACTTTACCCTAATATACACAATCCGATCCTTAAGCTTTCAATTTGTTCAATGTAATCATTCTATTAATTAAGTTCACGGATCACATTAAATATTGTTACATAGTTCAATGATTGATTTGGATATAAACAAAAAGTTTATGAATCACATTGAAGAATTTGAAAGTTTAGGGATCACATTACACATTGGGTTAAAGTTTAGAGATTATATTAAACAAATTAAAAATTCATGAACCACATTGCACATTTGACCAAAGTTCGGGGACCATTTATGTTATTTTCCCTCTAACATTTAGGCAAGTTTGTCTGTTGATCTCCATGTGCATTTTCCTTAACCCTTCGACATTATTGGTCAAGGATTCAAGCGACTAGGAATAACTTCCTATACCAGAGAGAGAAAATCATATGAATGCAGTACTGCCCAATGAGAATAACATTTTCCTAGCACAAATTACGCGAAAAAGAAGTGTGAAAATTACCTTGACTTGAGCAAGTGGGGAAAGAGGCCCTACCTAGCACAAATTACGGGAAAAAGAAGTGTGAAAATTTTAAAGTATACCTTGACTCGAGCAAGTGCCCTACCTAGCACAAATTACGCGAAAAAGAAGTGTGAAAATCTTAAAATATACCTTGACTTAGCAAGTGGGGCCGGCCCTACCTAGCACAAATTACGCGAAAAAGAAGTGTGAAAATCTTAAAATATACCTTGACTTAGCAAGTGGGGCCGACTCGAGCAAGTGGCCCTCACTTGCTCGAGTCAAGGTATACTTTAAAATTTTCACACTTCTTTTTCTTGTCATTTGTGCTAGGAAGTCAGCTCCACTTGCTCGAGTCAAGGTATACTTTAAGATTCTCACACTTCTTTTTCGCGTAATTTGTGCTAGAAAAATGTTATTATGGTAGGGCCTCTTTCCCCACATGCTTGAGTCAAGGTATACTTTAAAATTTTCACACTTCTTTTTCGCGTAATTTGTGCTAGGAAAATGTTATTCTCTTTGGGCAGTATTGCATTCATATGATTTTCTCTCTCTCGTGTAGAAAGTTATTCCTACAAAGGACGCATGTCATCAACCTTCTCCCAACAATGACCTAGCTTTGACTTCGATGTCTTTGGTAATTGAAATTATAGCAGATGCTTCAAATAGAGTAGGAAAGAAAATGAGATTGGACCGAACATAGACGTGTGTTTAGCAATAGAGTCAGGATTAATCAGAGGACTGTGCCCTTAACGAGTTCATGTATTTGTAGGAAGATGCTGTCTTTTGGCGTTTGTCTCTGAATGTGGTGGGATGGGGCTTTCTTGCCCTCGTTAATTAATAGATCGTAGAAGCGCCAGGAAAAACTCTGCTCGTTGTTCCATGAACCATCAACGACGGACTTCGACATCGTGATTGATCTATTGGACCGGGTCCAAGCAAGAATGGGGCCCCACGACAGAGGCAGACGCATGTGCATCAGATTGACTCCCGTGCATGCATGGCCAGACAATGTCTTCGTTTTCGGATGCTGAGTCAACGGCAGAAGAAGGGGTTGGCCAGGCTTCGCTGTTTAATGACCTCCTGCGGCGACATTTATTGTCCAAACCATCTCTTCGTTTCCTCTTGCCTTGCATTCACATCTACCCGCTTCCTTGGGCCTGAAGCCACAAAGCTCGGAGGCATGAGTTTTGCAGAGCTTCAATCATGCCGCTTGCTTCTCGGTATTGCTCTTGTACTGTGCTTTAAGCAAGTCTCCTCGGCCACCAACGAAACAGACAGACTAGCGCTGCTCGCATTTAAGGCCGGCATAAGCGGAGATTCTTCCGGCGTGCTCGACTCGTGGAATGACAGCATGGGGTTTTGCCAATGGTATGGCGTTACGTGCAGCCGGAGACACCAGAGGGTCACGGTCCTGGACTTGCAAGCGCAAGGACTCTCCGGATCAATCTCTCCTCATATTGGGAATCTCAGCTTCTTAAGGGAATTGTGGCTCCATAACAACAGTCTCGATCACGAAATCCCTCTGCAAGTCGCCCAGTTACGCCACCTTCGTGTGTTACTACTAGCCAACAATTCATTGGTCGGCCAAATTCCCAAGAACATATCAGCTTGCTCCAACCTTGCCATGCTCGTCCTTCGGTCCAACCAACTAACGGGAGAAATTCCCACAGAAATCGGTTCATTATCAAAGCTAAGGTTTTTTGATTTGTCTAGAAATAATCTCTTTGGGATCGTGCCTTCCTCCTTAGGGAACTTATCATCACTGCAGAACCTTTATTTATCCTTGAACAACTTGGGCGGGAGCATTCCCCAAGTCCTAGGCGGTCTGGCAAACTTGCAAGTCCTTGCTGTCGGGGCAAACAAATTGTCGGGTATAATTCCATCTTCTTTACATAATCTCTCTTCACTGGTTGGTTTTGATGTTGGAACCAACCAGATACAGGGGACTCTACCTTCAGGCATAGGCCTCAAACTCCAAGATCTTGAATATTTCAGCGTTTCCAAGAACCAACTTGAGGGGCCAATTCCTCCCTCGATATCGAATTGCACGGAGCTAGATACGCTTCAACTTGGAGATAACAGATTTTCAGGGAAAGTTCCGTATTTGGAAAACTTGTATAAGCTTAGTTGGCTTCAAGTCTATCTTAACCAGCTTGGAAGTGGAAAGCCTGAAGACTTGAGCTTCCTTTGCTCGTTAAGTAACAGCACCAAGTTGCAGTACGTGGGCATTGGCAATAATAAGTTTGGTGGGGTGTTACGAAAATGCATAGGTAATTTATCTACTACTCTCACGATATTTACTATGGGTGATAATCAAATATATGGTGGGATTCCAGAAGAAATTGGGAATTTTGTAAACTTGAGATTATTGACTATGGATCTCAACCCGCTTTCAGGTGTAATTCCTCCAAAGTTGGGGAATCTACAAAATCTAGTGAAACTGCGCTTAAGTCATACAAACCTCGGAGGGACTATCCCATCTTCTTTGGGAAATCTGACCAAATTGATTGCACTATCTCTTGAGGGGAACAACTTTCATGGGCAAATTCCTTCCTACCTATCAAATTGTCAATCTCTTAATCTGCTTAACTTGTCGAATAACAATCTGAGTGGTCCCATACCTCCACAACTTATAGGTCTCTCGTCATTAGCTATCCTTCTGGACTTGTCTTCCAACCATCTGACCGGGGTTCTACCAAAGGAAGTTGGCAACTTGAGATTTTTGACTGCTTTGGACATCTCAGACAATTCATTGGGAGGTGAAGTCCCAACTAGTTTAGGTGATTGCATTGCATTGACATCATTGAGGATGAGCGGCAACCTCTTCCATGGGTCAATTCCTCAATCAATCAGATCCTTAAGAGGCATTGAAGAATTAGATCTTTCACGCAACAATTTTTCGGGTCAGATTCCAGAATTCTTGGAGTTATTTCGTTTTTTGAGACTTCTGAATTTATCGTACAATAATTTTAAAGGTATGCTGCCACGTGAAGGAGTCTTTAAGAATACTACCGGTACTTTTATTATCGGAAACAACGAGCTTTGTGGGGGAGTACTAGAATTTCACCTACCCAACTGCATCGCTAAAAGCTCCAAGGGTAGAAAGATTGGTACATTGTTATTGTCTGTTTCTATTACTTTTGGAGTTCTTGGAATAACTCTTATTTTGGCTTTCATATATTTTTGTTGGCTAAAGAAGAGAGTAAATGAACCGGTTTCAAGTTCAATGGATGATTCACGTTTAAGCATATCTTATCGAACTCTCCTAAAAGCAACCGATGGTTTTTGTTCGACAAATTTGATCGGTGTTGGAAGTTTTGGTTCTGTTTACAGAGGGGTACTTCAAGATAATGAAATTGTTGTTGCCGTGAAGGTGCTTCATTTAGCTCGACATGGTGCTCTAAAGAGTTTTATAGTGGAGTGTGAGGCATTGAAGAACATTAGACATCGAAATCTTTTAAAAATATTGACAGTTTGCTCGGGAAGTGATTATCAAGGAAATGACTTTAAGGCCATAGTCTATAAATTCATGGAAAATGGAAGCTTGGAGAGATGGCTCCACCCAAATGCATCATCATCTCATGGGAATGAGCAACCGACTACTTTGACTTTTATTCAGAGGATAAGTATTGCTATTGATGTTGCTTCTGCACTAGATTATCTTCATCACCAGTGCCATATCCCCACCATTCATTGTGATCTAAAGCCAAGCAATATCCTCTTAGATGCCGAGATGGTTGCACATGTCGGGGACTTTGGATTGGCAAAATTCATTCTTGGATCATCCCAAGATACCGCAGCTAATCAAATGAGCTCAATGGGTCTTAGAGGGACAATTGGCTATGCTCCACCTGGTAATCTCTCTCTCTCTCTCTCTCTCTCTCTCTTCTCACATAGTCTTATGCACATTATATTCTAATTTGATGGTTGGCACTCCAATTTGACATGCATCATGATCTGAATGTGTGGCAGAGTATGCAATGGGGTGTGAGGTTTCAAGAGAAGGCGATATTTATAGTTACGGCATTCTCTTACTAGAGATGGTCACTGGGTTGAGCCCCAGCAATGACACATTCAGAGACAATTCAACTCTTCATAATTTTGTCGCCAAAGCTTTGCCCAAGCAAGCTCTTGAAATCACAGACAATGTTTTGCTTCAAGAAAGAGAGAGCCATTTAGGCCCTCATAATCCTAAGCATTGCCTTCTTGAAAGCCATGATATTATTCAAGAGTGTTTGGTTATGGTGTATAACATTGGAGTTGCTTGTTCGTACGAAGTGCCTGGAAGACGGATGAACATCGAAGAAGTCACAAATCAGCTGCAACGAATTAGGGAGAAACTCTTTGCATTGGATCCATATGGAGAAGATGAACTGCTAACAGCTCATATTTAGCTATTATACGTTTAGGGTTGTCTACGCAAACGGGAATGGACAAGTAAGATCCTAACTGAAGAGAGAATAAATTAATCCATTTCCTTAAAGATGATAGTTGATAATTTTTTCCCCATCTTTATTTATCCAAATTTAAACTAGCAAAGTGACTGCGGTGCACACACTTTCTTACTTGATGTTATTCTTTTCATTGGGAGGATGCTCTTTAAGAGGAATTGTAGTTAATTAACCGGTGGGCATCTTGTTTACAGGAAAGCATGGCTTATGCATATCGACTAAGAACGGGCTTGCCGTTGATTGTCTTGAGAGAGTTCAATGTCTGCAATTGGTTTCCTTTCCAAAAGCTATATTCAGGCAGCTACAAGCAAAATCGTTGCTCTCGCAGGAGAATAAGGATGCATAGCTTTCGGATCTAGCGTTCCAACATACGGTAATTCGAGGACACGTATTGAAACTTGATCTGTGCAGGAAGAATTACCCGAGAATGCTTTAGTAGGGTAGTGTAACTTGTGTGTTTTTTTATTTTTATTTTTCAAGGGGTGCAATTGCAAATCCTTCAACACTCCTAGTTCTGACTGAAGTTTACTACAGTTATGGTAAAGTTACTGAATCTCTTTTTTCTTTTTTTTTTGGGGAAAGCACATAATAACGTATGCATAAAAGTTACTATAAATTGATAGTCATTTTCTTTATAGGGGGATTCGTTAATTACATGGATAGGCAACTTCCAAATCTAGAAATTTCCAACTACATCGAGAAATAAGTAGCCACCAATGCGCTCAAGCTCACTTCTCTAAATAAAAAGTAACAATTAGCGGGGAGAAGTTACTAATTTCAAGCAGGTTCAACATGTGCCACCTCCAATTCCTTGGCACGTGCCTCGCCTGCCTTTCTTGGTTAGGACATCATTCGAATTTCATTTTTCCCTTTCTATCATCTACGTCATTCTATTGACATTTTACATTAGCACAAGTCGATACCTAAATGCACGGCTTAGGGGAAGTAGTTAGCAACAAAGAGGTCAATGTAGAGTTGACACCGAATGAATATATGAGCATTTTACCAAGTAAGATGAGTGTTAATTGCCCATCAGTTGCTATCACATATCAATTAACAATACTTGGTCATTGATATTCGTGATTGTGAACAAGCTCTTTTGCTCTTTATATCGGCAACGTGTTGGTTATCGATATTTGTATTCATCATTAGGCTTTTCTTCTAATAACCACTTGTCCACAATAAAATTGACAAACATGGAGCTTCGTGTTGTCGCCATGTTGATTAAGAAGAAGACCTTGTTTTCCTTTGTCAACACATTGTAAATTTTGTTTGAAGTACTCAAAGTTAGGATGGTTTTAAGAAGTTTGCGACGGTCCAGTCGTAACATGAAAGGTGGAAAACATTTTTTTATTTCATTTTTTGGGTGTCCGAATTTTTTTTTATCTGGTGGTCCGGGCCATCCAATCTTAGGAGAAAATTAGACGATCGGTGAAAGCTGGCTCCAATTTGACGGCCGGGATCTTTCCATCTCAATCCATCGGCTACCTGAGTTCCCGCCGCGCCACCGCCAACGGTGGTTTTCTTTGGAGATACAAGTTGACAAAAAGTCGAGTTTTCCTGACTCACTAAGCCAAGCTCTCGAGTAGTCCGGATCCTTCGCTTCTTCCTTTGACTGCAGGATGCGGACGCTAAATCTCTCTCCATCTCTCCAAGGCACCGCCCGGAACCACCATCGCGCTAGCTTTCACTCTCATATTGCGGCCGCAGCGGCTCCCCCCTGGAATTCACCATTTACGCTACGCCGTGGAGGTGCTTTCTGTTATTATTTCTTTTGTCGCTTTCCTCTTCCTAATGCTTCATGGTTGTTTCGTTGATTGCGAGACTCCGAATTTCTGAGGCGTGATGAGTTGTAATAGGCATTGTTTGGTTAATGCCGGGATGGGCAATGGAAAGGGAACGTTTCTGGCTCATTTCTAGATAGGTTTATTGGGCACAGCTAGTGTGAGAAGCTTGACTCGCTCTTTATTGGGCGCGTGTGGGACTTGCAAATGAAGTGTTCGGCAAAATGCTTGCGTAAATTGTAGATATACTTCTTTGAGAGGACAGTGAGATGAACATTACAGAGAAATCTTCACTTCCCTTTCTTTATTCCCTATCTGTGGATTTCTACTTCTAATTTTCCGGTCAACCATGTTGAATCTGTCTGATTGATAAACTATTTGCTTGTTGCTTTTTGTACTTGTTTAATTTCATTTTGGAATTCACCTTGATATTTTCCCAAATTATTATAATAGATGCAATATATATTTTTTGAAATCCCCCGTTAAGTGATTTGATTGCTTGGAATGGGATTCCATCTTCTTGATCCTTATTTTAGTCACTAATATAGTTGAAATGTACCCATGCTTTTCTTTTGGCAATGATAAAAAAAAGGTTTAGTTACAAAGACTGAGCAAATTTAGGATCATCTTTTAATTTATTAGAGACAAAACTATGTTTAAGAACTTTGCTGTGGATTTTGTACATTTGGTATTTCATTTTATGATGAGGAATACTCTACCTGCAGATAAAGAGGGTGAGAGGAAGAAAGAGCAGGGAGAGAGGATGGTGTTTGCACAAGTGGTTATCGGTCCACCGGGATCAGGAAAGACTACTTATTGTAATGGCATGTCTCAGTTCCTCCAACTCATCTGAAGGTACTCTCACTCTCTGTTCGTGTCAGTATGTTCTTTTCATCTATATTTGGAATTTGGATATTATATTCCTTTTGATATCTGAAATTACTATTATTCACCGTTATGTGCCCCCATATTGGGAGCAAGTTATGTTTTCTCTCGGCTAGAAACTTTACGCCAGTCCTACCTGATTGTCAGTGGTCTTTTGAGGTTTTTGAATTGGTTGTGGCTGGGTGACTGTGACACTTTAATGCAGCACACCTCTCTAGGATGCAAGTGTTCTGTAGTTGAAATAGATTAACTATCTTGGTGATAATATCAATCACGAAAAACTGAGTTATGATGCACATGACCTCATTTTATCGAGTCTTAGTTGTTTCCAACTAGTTTGTCATCATGGAAGGCTTTCTCTTATACTTGAAGAGACATTGCTCTCTATAAGCTTTGGAGTTTAGTGCAGCGATCTTGCACAGAGTGTCCCTAGCTTGCCAGCACATCTGTAAATTAAGCTTTATTATAGCATTCCACACTAGCGGTGCTGTTTGATCTTTTATATGTGGATATCTGTAAAGTTCACTCTTACTGAATTTAGCTAGTTGGCACAACTTTTTTGAATTGTTATTTGTGCATGTCACATGTGAGCCTTTACTGTTGCTGGCTTTTGACTTGTCAACAATCAAGTGAGTGAGTTCGAAACTACTCATCTGTGTCATTGTGTCAAAATAATTTCACCACCAAACTCCTGGTTGTGGTTCTGAGGAGTGGTTTTCTTTATTAGTTTGAAGCACAGTTCAATGGCAAGTAATAGGGTGTACAAGGTTTACAGGAATGTTCTTTTGATTGGTTTTGAGTACAAGTCATTAGGATGTAAGGAATTGCATATACTAGATGTTAGACTGGAACTGAATGTGCTTTTTATGATGATATGTGGCTATGTATTGTCACAATCCAGGATATTGTCCTAAATCCTAGTCCTCCATGCTCGATCTGTCATACCTTCATTGCCCCTGGAGATTCTTTATATCAGTGTGGAAAACCCACTTGTTTGTCTAGTCCAGATTTCTACTTTGATATTGCGGAATAAGAGAGATTAGAAGAATGGGAGACAGGAAATTGAATGAGCTTAGTGATTTCTGTTCTTATTGTTGCTTATATCGTATCATTTCCTGGGAAGATGATTGTGCTCACTTCCTTTGATTTGGTTGAGAAATTCTTGAATTTTTGTGGCATGCAGGAAAGTTGCTGTCATCAATTTGGATCCTGCCAATGATATGTTGCCGTATCCTTTTTTTCCTGCATTAGAAACGTGTAAGTTCTTGTTTGTTGCTAGTAAGTAGAAATTGCTGTCACTGTATTGCCCTTAACATGAGAGTAGGTATGAATGTGCTGTAAATATTGAGGAACTTATTAAACTAAGTCACGTGATGATGGAGCATTCTCTTGGCCCAATGGAGGTGATCACGCACTTTCCATTTTAATTTCTTTAGATATATCTCTTTTAGTGATGAACAGCATAGACATCCAGATGTGTGATGCAATTTAGTTTATAAGCTAGATTTCAAAACCGAGGTTTTTTTTTTCCTTCCTAATAAAACACAGAAGTTTACAGCTTCCTCTATGGAAAATCAGATTTTGCATTTTCCCTGAGGATTTCTTCTTATGTGATTTGACTATGATTTTTAGTTTGTTGCTTCCAGGTGACGTTCCTTTATTTGTTTTGTTGGACCAGGTCTTGTGTACTGTATGGATTACCTAGAGAAGAACATTGATTGGCTGGAATCTAAGTTGAAACCTCTTTAAAAAGGTTTGTATCCTAGGATAATGAATGTCATTCTCTATATATGTATATGTTCTGCCAAATGATATGGCATTCTTTTTGCTTTGAGGTTCCCATCTTAATCTATCATTGGATGAGATCATAGTGCTTTGGCAATGACGGCATTAGCAATGCTAACCAATTCATAGATTTTTCTGATATGCTGTGTAGGACTTACCCGAGGGTACTTTAATTCATTTAAAATCTTAAACTAGTAAGAAGTTAGCTCACAAGGTATATTAAACATTTATCTTCACATTCTACTCCTGTATAAGATGGGCATTTCCTGGAAAAACATGAGGTTAATAATGACGTCGGACAGAAAATGGGAATGGGGACATAGTGACAAATGACAGGAGAGGGAAATTTACCGTGACTTAATAGTACTAGACTTTAGTTAATCCAGCCGCTTGCTTTGGTACCCCAAACACAACAATGTAAACAGAGTTCTTTATCTATTCAAGTCTTTAGGTCCATCATTTGTTTTTGCTTTACATTAAAAACAAATGGCCACTTGCCAGTCAGAGGGGATGACGAGAAAACTTTTTTTCCTAAGTAAATCATAAGAAGCTAACATAAAACCATGTTCTGTTTACTGACTATGGTTTGACGGTTCTCTGACATAGCTTGTTGCTGATTGAGAGTACCATTACTCTTCAAACACCATTTTCCTTTAAAAAACATATAGCTCGCCACATTGTTGCATATTTTCTTTATCCCTTCGAGTGCATTTGCAGATAATCCTTCTACATAAAGTTTTGTAAACTAAATTAAGAAGCCCTTCATTCTCATGCTCAAAATCGAGGCTTCGTTTGTTTTGGTGTGGTTGCTAAGCATAGTGAGGAGGCTGGTTTCCTCAGAAGGACGAGTTGAATAGCTTCTGTGTGGTCTGCCAATTTTGCTGGGTGATGAAGTTTGACTTGCCACTCACGACCTATCTTCTGTTCATTTGAGTTGAATAGCTTCTGTTCCCTAGTGCATAAGCCATTGTGCATGTGTCCATGCCTTTTTTTTTTTTTTCATATAGTTTTGGTTTTTCCTTATATATGAGGTTACCAAATAATATACCTGATGCTTAACATTTCTGCAGATCACTATCTTCTCTTTCATTTCCCTGGCCAGGTGGAGTTATTTTTTCTTCACTCAAATGCCAAGAGAGTTATAGAAAAACTTGTAAAGAAGTTGAACCTCTGTGTATGCATCTTCCTTGGTGGTTTACTATATTCTAATTTATCAGTTTGATCTGCTTGTGGGGCAAATCTCCCAGATTGACGAAGCAAAACGTGTTTTCACTCTCATGCAGTTGACTGCAGTGCATTTAGTCGATTCCAATCTATGCAGTGATCCAGGCAAATATATAAGTGCTCTGCTTCTTTCTTTATCAACCATGCTACATTTGGAACTCCTGCACATCAATGTCTTGTCTAAGATTGATCTTATTGAGAGCTATGGAAAGCTAGGTGCTGCAGCTATATAAAGTTCACTTGCCTAGTGTTAAATTTCAGTGATTAACGCTGACAGTTTGTGGACACTTTGCAGCTTTTAATCTTGATTTTTATACGGACGAGCAAGATTTATCCTATTTACAGCACCATCTTGACGAGGATCCCTGCACTGCCAAGTACAGGTGTGATATTGTGGAGTCGAATGGCAAACGCCAAGGTCACATTATGTTGTGTGTAAATATGAACTAGAAAGCTCATATTCTCTTTTCTTCATACATTCTTGCAGTAACCTTGAATTTAGAGTTAAGCATTTAACTTCCATTTGGCATCTGATCTTTAGTGCCCTTATCTGCATCATCGAAATCATACTATGTAATTAAGTATATTCTTGCATTGGCAGATAGTAATACATGCAATACTGCTGTGACATAAAAATGCAACTTGATTAAATGACATGCGCATGATGCATATATTATATATTTTTTTTTTCATAGGAAATTCGAAACCTATAAATGGCTTATATTCTAACCATGCATTCTAAATTTAAAATGTCATCTAATCTCTTTTAATCGAAGCATCTTTTGATAATTTTTATAAAATTCGGAATTATTCAACATTTTATCCTAAGAATGCAGTCTAGATAAATGAGGAAACAAATTTAATTCTAAAGTGGCATTTTTATAATTTTTATTTAAGAATTAGGAATAAAATTTTATCCTAATTTGAACTAAAAACCTAGATCAAATAGGAATATAAGCTATCATATCTTAGAAAGCTATCTAAAACTTTTTTAGAAAAATATATATCATTCTAACATGTATTCGCTAATGATAATGTCTAGGCAGAAAGGCAACGACAACAGCGCTGGGGGAAGCTGCTCAACCAAAGGTGAAGGCAGCGTCAGGCGATTGGCGGCCAAAGTGAGGCGTTAATGTCAGGTAGTTGGCGTGAGCAGCTGATGTCGGTGTGCGGCAGGGGTAGCTACTCTTGGCCACTGGTTTGGCTGGAAGAGAGGCGGCAGCGCGTGGGGCAGTCGCGAGTGACTGAAGGCGGGCGTCGGCCATTGAGGTCTTTCGCTCGTAACCTTTTTTCTGAATTTTCAGAGCATTCCAAAATTGTGATTGCCCATCGGAAATCCTGACGTATAATTATGTATATATAAGATTCAATTTTTTTAATTAAGAACCTCAAGTTTCTGGTAATTGTAAAATTGATTATAAAATCTAGAAATTCTTTCAATTAAGTCATCAGATTGTCAAATTGTACAATTTCTCTAATTAAAGACTGGAATTCAACCAGGCCTCCTCATAGAGTGGGCTGGCCGAAATTTCTAGTCCGAAATTTGCAGGCACTGACCTATCTCTAGGGCTTATTTTAATTAATTTTAAGGCCTAATAAATTAATGGGCTAATTTCCTTTAATTAAAGCTCAAATGATCCCAAGTTAGGGGCTGCAAAATTTAATCCACTCCTCCTAGGTGCTATCCGAACATCCCTGCGGTGCGGGCTTGGTCTGCAAGATTGATTTCAATTCATGCCACCGCCAGTTCGATATTGAATGTTATCATTATGTTTAAAACTATGTATTATGCAATGCTTGATAATATTTTTGCTTAGGAATTTAATAATTAATTCCTAAAAAGACAATATAAACGTAAATTGGTTATCAAAATTTAGATGTCAATAGGTTGGCTTCCAGATGTAATAACCAGTTAGGGATTCTTGCGAAGCCTTGTCTTGTCCCTTCATATGAGAATGCGATGACCTTCGTTGATTCTTGTACTCAATTTGTCGTCATGTTTATCTTGGGCTGAGAGTGAAACAGCACAAAGTGTGTCGTTGATAAAGTCAAATAAATTATCTGACCCTTCTATTTCATGGTACAGCTTTTGATGAGAATAATTCACAAGAAAGTCGATCCCCAAAGAGCGTCTCAAGCATCATCGGTCGAGAAATACTTGGACGATAATCCAATGTCAAAATCAGTGGAGGAAGAAAACAACAGGAAGAAACTAGAGATAAATGGGTCAAGACAGATCCGGACTGCAAGTAATTGTCAAATTGAAAAACTTCGTAATCCTAGTAGTACAGCCACTCTTAGCTTACTTGTTCATTGGTCGTGCTCCGTTTCCTAAATGGCATAGATGCAAATTAATTAACTAACCGCATCTTGATCAGCAGCCACTTTTTCCAGGCAAAAAGGGAGATTCAAATTTGTTGCTTTCGGGATCACTTGGGCCAAATCCTAACACTAAATTAAAGGGCCATGTCCATGCTCCCGAGTCGTCCCAAAATTACTGACCGACTTACCTTTCAGTCTGTGGTCTCACATTTTGTTTTGGAGCTGCACAATGTGCCTTCATCAAAGTCAAAAGTTGAGCGGATCCTTTGAGTTCCTCTTCCAAAATGAAATGCAAACACGTTTGCGTAATCTGTTTCGACAGTTTTACCTATGCAGATGAATCTGCGAATGTGCACTCCAATTCTTTGGAGACGGGTGAATATCATGTCAATACGGCTTGAAGTTTTAGAGGTTCGTTGGAGGACCAACAATCGCTGGGAACATCAAGACGGAATGACATGCTCCAGCAACTAAAAGCATTTCCGTCAACGACGCCACTGCAATTGAGGAGCTTCTACGCATTTTTTTGGGGTTCTTCCGTGCTGCTCATTGCGATTGAGCCATTGGAAACAAGGAAAAATAGGGCAACTTAATCAATGGGCAGTGCAATTAAAGGTCGATTATTGACGGTTGGTAGTTTCTTATTCACTGAATGATACTCATTGCTCCGACTGGACCGCATATAAAAGAAAGAAAAGCCCTTCAAAAACTCTTACAAAAAAGGAACGCCTTCTTATAAATTTTCTTCACAGTTTGCATTAAAACTCATATTTTCTCTTGTTTTTCTTACCTTCCATTCATACATACCCACTTCCGCTTGTGATCGTGAACCTTATAGTTAATTAAATATGATGAATATCAAGTAATTACTTAATAGCTTATGTTTACCGATAAAAGAATGGGAACTGTAAAAAATTTTATAAAAAAAGAAAAAGAAAAAAGAAATGTGCAGTTACTTATGTTCTGGTTGCTCGTGTAGTTGCAAAGTCCCAGTTTTGATGCCACATGTCATATTATCATCGGCAAGACTTTACTTGGCTCATTAAACTTAATATAACTTAACGAGATCGTGATATGTTATAACTTTATCAAGATGTATAAGTCTTTCTTTTGCATGAATTGTGTGGATTAAAGCAAAATGGCCAATTCACTCATGAAATAGATTATTGTCAATAAATATGATTATTAAAATGTTAGTGAATATTAAAGGGAACATGCTAGCTAGGGTTTGAATGCTTCCCCCGTATGTCCGTGACTGAGAATATAAAGGCTTATGTTACGACTCGCTGCCGGAAGAAAATCTCCCTCGTGTCACGTAAGCATACCTTGATTTTTCTTTGATTTTCTTTTGATGGTTTCATTATAGTGTTAGAGAATTTTTCATCTCAATTTGAAATGCCGATGATGAACGTTCTTTAACAGGTTCAATCTCAGTTGCGAATCTGTTAGAAAGATGATATTTTTTTCCTAAGAAAATTCCTTGCAACGTCCTAAAGGAAGAATAGTGTATAATACCTTTCTTTGGTGTATCTTCTTCATTTTGCTACTTTTTCATGGAGTATGATGAAAGTGAAGATTAAGACAGAAGTGTAGTTCTTTTTTCTTTTCTTGTCTATATATAAATTAAATTAAATTAAAAAGTTAAGAATTACATGTTCTACCAGGGAAAATAGTACACAAAGTCTCTATCTCTTACTTTTTTATATCAGTGTAGTCATCAATATTATAATTTTGGCAGTTAAGCCTTAAATCTTTTCACACTTTACTAATTAAGTGCATCCGATCAATTTCGGAGGAGAATTGCTAACGTGAATACTTGTCATCCTATGTGGTATGACTGGTGTTGATGTGTACAATTTTTAATAATATTTTTTTAGAATTTTTTGTTTTATTTTTTTCTTTCTTTCTTTTTCCTACTATTGTTTCTATGTTGGCGAGCGTCACCGGAAACTCTAGTTCGCCTAAGTAAGGTGGTGATAACTATTTTAAGGCAATCACAAGAATGTCGTTGACAACCACGGCATGAGGGCTTTGCTGCCTTGCTGGCTGCCAGTGAGGGCATGAGTGCGTTGTTAGGGCCTTTGTAGCCTTGCCAGCGCCTTTGTAGCCAACGAAGGTTGCCGGCACTGAAAACGAAAACAAAGGGAAAAAAATCCAATATAAAATTCGAGAAGCATTAAAATATTATTTAAAATTATATGCATTAGCGTTGGTTATATCGCATATGACCGTCAACATCCATGTTGTCAATTTTTGAATGAAATTGGCCCTACATACTCAATTGACAAAGTGTGAAAAAATTTAGGACTCCACTGACAAAATTGAAAGGCTTAGAATTGAACAGACATAGATACAATAAGTTTAGGGCTTTCTGCTGAATAATTTCTCCCATTTCACAATGCCATAATTCTATAGTTTCCCCATAGACTCATGCTGACTTTCCCATGCTACCTATCTCAACCAAGTTCACAGATAGATAGGTGATGTCCGGTGAAGAGCAATATGGAAAGAACAAGATGATATTGACCTTGATGAAGATTCCGGGCATGAATAGAATTTGACTAGGTGGACAACAGGCGTAGACATATCTCTTACTTTAGCATCCAGCTAGGTATAAACTTTTACATTCGGAT